>OX638369.1:10379459-10414850 GCA_951812925.1 Calliopum simillimum
TAAAATCACAATTCCATTTGCTACCGCCTGTCGTCAATACTGTTGCTTCAATATACCTCCTGTGCGAAGAAGAAGAAAAAAACCTGAGAAACATTTTTCAATTTATTGTTTAAATTGCAATTTTCAAATTCGGCACTTCATAAATTAGGCAGAAAATTTAAAAAATTGATGAATTTTCACAAGCAACACATGTGATGGCCCACCTGTGGTTTATCGATTAAAATGGCAACACTGTCATTATGACGATATAGCAATTTAACCTGGGTTAAACTAAGTGCCGTCAAGATAATGGCTATAAAATTGACTCTAAGCTTTTAAGCAAGATTTTTAAAAATCAACATTAATTAGTGTGAAACCAAGGTTTGTAATTTATTACTTTGTGGATTTTTACTTTGAATTTGTGTGGAACTAAAAAAAAATTTTGGTTTTATAGTTATGATGTCATTTAAGGTGGACTTTTTTAAGCAACTTCGCTTCCATTCCAAAAAAATTGAGCGGGATATGTTAAAATCGTCTACATACAAGTGAAAACTAATAACTCAGTTTTTTCTAGTTTTGAATTATTTGGTATTTCTGGTCCAAAATATTATAGTCTTTAGTTTGATAAGACCCATTTAGCCATATCTCTCTTAAAAGTGGTTATTTTCATCACAAATGTAAAAGGAAAACAATGGTTTCCATGCAAAAAAAACAAAAATTTAATTTTTTAAATTTCAAATATCTCAAAACTTGAAAAACTGTCTTAGTACTTTTGTATAGGGACAATATTTTCTAGTTGACTATGATATTCCAATCTTTCTAGACCGCTAACAAATGGGCTGCACGTGTTCCTCATC
The DNA here is from genome assembly GCA_951812925.1 of Calliopum simillimum. NCBI lineage: Eukaryota > Metazoa > Arthropoda > Insecta > Diptera > Lauxaniidae > Calliopum > Calliopum simillimum. The sequence continues at coordinate 10,380,296 of OX638369.1, forward strand.
GCCAAACGCAGACATTAACCATTAAATATGTCTACCTATCGCTGCCATAGTTTTTCGGGATGTAGTCTTCTCAATTAGAGAGACTTAAAGAGAGAATAGTCTGTAATTGCATACTTGATAGATGTAGCGCTGCAATATTTGCTGATAGTCAGTACACAGAAATAGCAAATTGGTTCACATCGGAGCTTCTCTGTTTGGTTTGGTTTGGCTTGGCTTGGTTTGGTTTAGTTTGGCTCGGTTTGGTTTGGTTTGGTTTGGTTTGGTTTGGTTTGGTTTGGTTTGGTTTGGTTTGGTTTGGTTTGGTTTGGTTTGGTTTGGTTTGGTTTGGTTTGGTTTGGTTTGGTTTGGTTTGGTTTGGTTTGGTTTGGTTTGGTTTGGTTTGGTTTGATTTTGTTCGGTTTGGTTTGGTTTGGTTTGGTTTGGTTTGGTTTGATTTGGTTTGGTTTGGTTTGGTTTGGTTTGGTTTGGTTTGGTTTGGTTTGGTTTGGTTTGGCTTGGTTAGGTTTGGTTAGGTTTCGTTTGGTTTGGTTTGGTTTGGTTTGGTTTGGTTTGGTTTGGTTTGGTTTGGTTTGGTTTGGTTTGGTTTGGTTTGGTTTGGTTTGGTTTGGTTTGGTTTGGTTTGGTTTGGTTTGGTTTGGTTTGGTTTGGTTTGGTTTGGTTTGGTTTGGTTAGGTTTGGTTAGGTTTGGTTTCGTTTGGTTTGGTTTGGTTTGGTTTGGTTTGGTTTGGTTTGGTTTAGTTTGGTTTGGTTTGGTTTGGCTTGGTTTGGTTTGGTTTTTGTTGGGTTTAGTTTGGTTTGGTTTGGTTTGGCTTGGTTTGGTTTGGTTTGGTTTTGATTTGATTTGGTTTGGTTTGGTTTGGTTTGGTTTGGTTTGGTTTGGTTTGGTTTGGTTTGGTTTGGTTTGGTTTGGTTTGGTTTGGTTTGGCTTGGTTTGGTTTGGTTTGGTGTGGTTTGGTTTGGTTTGGTTTGGTTTGGTTTGGTTTGGTTTGGTTTGGTGTGGTGTGGTTTGGTTTGGTTTGGTTTGGTTTGGTTTGGTTTGGTTTGGTATGGTTTGGTTTGGTTTGGTTTGGTTTGGTTTGGTTTGGTTTGGTTTGGTTAGGTTTGGTTTGGTTTGGTTTGGTTGGGTTTGGTTTGCTTTGGATTGGTTTTGTTTGGTTTGACTTGGTTTGGTCTAGTTTGGCTTGGCTTAGGTTGGTTTGGATTCATTTGGTTTGATCTAGATTGGTTGGCTTGATTTCTTTCGTCTCGGTTTGGTTTGGCTTAGATTGGTTTCATTGTTACAAAAAAAAACAAAATTAAAAATTTTAAATTTGAGAAATCTACATTTAACAGTTTTTTATTCAAAAGTTTATGTCCCATACAAATCACCAAAATTGAAATTGTCAGAATCTTATGCTGTCGCTTACACATCAGTACAGTTCTGACTCAGGATCACATCACATGCATTCATGCAAAAGGAGATTCTCAACTGCAGCATGTAATTTGTTCAAATCAAAACGTTTCAATTAACATTGAATTGAAAGCGACAAATGGTAAGGGGAAATGAGACTATCGCAAAATTAATTAAAGATGCAGGCAACATTCAGTCAAGCAGGCAGGCATCATTAAAAACCCTGGCCGCGCATAATTAAGCAGGGTCACCAACTTAACAATCGTCATAAAATAATAATAACAAATGACTTTAAAATGCATACAAATGAAATATAAAGAAAAAATATTCCACAAATCTCTGACTGCATCCCAGATGTTTTGCCTTGGTTGACAATTAATTTAAAGCAGCCGCTTCCGGTTTTGCTAGCAAATTTTCCTGGGACTAAATGCAATAAATGTCAAATACTTAATGATCGTGATCATTACTTTTGCTTACATGAACAAAATAAATTTCATTGTATTCGTTAAGTTTTTATTTTTAAGATTTTTAATTGCCCAACTTAATGCATTTTCTCTCATGCGTATTCATGCCGATGAAGTGAAATCTCATCAGTGAAATGTCATGAGGTCATTAGTATGCAGGTTAAATGATTTAAAGAAAAAATTGTGGGTTGCGAACATATAGTACGTAAATTATTCAACGTAGAGATCCTGGCCAAACACTAAATACCCAACACTGCAGTATTTTGAAAATGTTGGGTATATGGGAGGTGCCACGCCCTCTTGTCCGACTTCACCCAATTTTTGCTCGGAGCTTGAATTTATAGTTCTTATTGTCTGAATGAAATTTGGATGGATTATCTCAAAAAACGTTTTCAGTATAACGTTTTCAAGCTTTTGCTGATATGGGAGGTGCCACGCTCTCTTGTCCGATTTAACTCTGCTATAAGTTTTTGTTGAGAGTCTGCATTTATAGTTCTTAGTGTCTGTGTAAAATTTAGTTCCATTATCTCAAAAAACGCTTTCAGTATTACATTCTGAAGTTTTTGCTTCTATGGGAAATGCCACGCCCTCTTGTCCGAATTCGCCCAGAAAAGTACTTCTAAAGTTGAATTTTGAATATACAGTGATTCACGAAATTGGTCACGCTTTGACTATGAATGCAAACAACCAATAAAAAGCCAGAAATGGGTTTGTATTTTTAATGTGTCTTTATTTTGGTAAAACTGCATCAACTAAAGGAAAATAAACAAGGGACAAATTCCATAAAAACTCTTTCTTAAATAAAAAATAATAAAACAAAATCAAAAATAAGCGTGATCAATTTTGTGACTTCGCATTATGAACCTTGGAAACTAATGTTAATATTTTGTATAGCCTCCTAGTGCATCAATAACTGCTTTTATTCTTTAGGGCATACTATCTAGAAGAGTTTCACAAATTTCTGGTGCAATAGCATCTCAAGCATTTTGAGCCTTAGGCCAAAATTCATTAAGAGTACCAATTTAACCTTCCATCGATTTTCTCAATATGCCCCATAAGTGCTCGATAGGATTGAGGTATGGAGATTACGAGGGCCTTTTTATTGTTGTAATTCCATTATTTCCAAGCCATTTTTGTGTCCTCTTTGCAGTGTGTTTTGGATTATTGTCCTGCTAAAAGACAATAATCAAAGCATTTACTTTCAAATCTTGTAAAGTACCAAGCAAATGACTTCGTTGAATTTCACTGTTAGACTCTGCTGTTATTCGACCTTCAATTTTGGTAGCTCTACCAACACCTCTAATGGTCACACAAAACCACACCATTATTGAGCCTTCTCTAAACTGAAGTGTGGGCTTAACGTAGTATGGTTGAAGTCTCGAACCCTTACTCCTCCAAACCCACTCACTGATTTCCGATCCTAATTGGTTTATTTTGGTCTTACTTAACCATATAACCTTCTCCCAATCGTAAGCGCTCCAGCCTTTGTAACATTTGACAAGCTCCCAACGCAACTTTCTGTGCCTCAATGGCTTTTAACTTTTGCACGCCCTTTGAGTCAACAAAGTTTGAGTTTAGAGGAGGCTCAATAATGATGTGGGTATGTTTGACCACTAGAGGTGTTGGTAGAGTTACCAAAATTGAACAGCAGAGTCTTACAGTGAAATTCTATGAAGTCATTTACTTGGTATTTTACAAGATTTGAAAGTAAATGCTTTGATTATTGTCTTTTAGCAGGACAATAATCCAAAACACACTGCAAAGAGGACACAAAAATGGCTTGCAAATAATGGAATTACAACAATAAAAAGGCCCTCGTAATCTCCATACCTCAATCCTATCGAGCACTTATGGGGCATATTGAGAAAATCGATGGAAGGTTAAATTGGTACTCTTAATGAATTTTGGCCTAAGGCTCAAAATGCTTGAGATGCTATTGCACCAGAAATTTGTCAAACTCTTCTAGATAGTATGCCCAAAAGAATAAAAGCAGTTATTGATGCACTAGGAGGCTATACAAAATATTAACATTAGTTTCCAAGGTTCATAATGCGAAGTCACAAAATTGATCACGCTTATTTTTGATTTTGTTTTATTATTTTTTATTTAAGAAAGAGTTTTTATGGAATTTGTCCCTTGTTTATTTTCCTTCAGTTAATGCAGTTTTACCAAAATAAAGACACATTAAAAATAAAAACCCATTTCTGGCTTTTTATTGGTTGTTTGCATTCATAGCCAAAGCGTGATCAATTTAGTGAGTCGCTGTATTTTTGGTATGGGCGGTATGCGTGTCCGTTGACCGATTTCGCTTATTTTCAATTCCGCGAGCTAACTTTAATCACGAAGGCAGTGTTCCAAATTTCATTGAATTATCTTGCTCAGTTTTCCCAGAAAATGTATTTCCACGCAAACCCAGTCAGCCAGCCAGACAGACGGACATGGCAATATCGACTCAGGAGGTGACGCTGATAAAAAATATATATACTTTTCTACATCTGCCACGCCTCCTTCTCTGCGTTACAAACGGAAGGACAAAGTGAATATACCCTGGGTGTAGGGTACAAAAATGTCAGCAAATATTTCAAATATTCGGTTCCAAAAATCGATTTTTTTACGTGCTTCAATAACGAAGTCGGAAAAACAATTTTTTACTCAAAAGCAAGGGAACTTATGAGAAAAGTGCATACGACAAATAATGCTTGGAAATATCCAAAAAATATGTGTCAACTTTTTTACAATTTTTTGAGCTATGTTATAGTTTTTCAAAAAAATTTATCAAATTGAGTTTTCAGCTGTTAAGCTCAAGTTTGCCATCAAAATGCTAAGTTAACTCAAAGCCAAGGCATCAACGAAAAATTTTCACAAGATGTAAAATGCTTAGAATCCTTCAGAGAATAAGTGGGAGTTTGTTCAGAATTTTTGGAATTTATTTAATTTTTTTTTTTTGACTCATAAGTTTTGAAAAATTTTAAAATAGCTTAAAAAATTCTGAAAAAACTCACACGTATTCTTTGGACAATTCCAGGCATTTTTTACCTTATACACTTTTTTCGTAAGTTTCCTTGCTTTAGAGTAAAAAATCGTTTTTCCAATCTAGTTATTGAAAAACGTAAAAAAAACGATTCTTGGAACCGAATATTATCTATACCACAAAAAAAGTTTTAAACGTCAAAATTTTTGTAGTACATAATCTTTATTTCTAAAGCACTCTTGAGAATCCATTTTCCAATGAAAAAAAAAAGTTATGACCAAAAAACATGATATTTAAGCCGAAATAAGCCTTCAGTAGAATCAAAAGTGCTGCATTGGTTTTTCTCAGAAAGAAAAAGAAAAAAAAATGATGCAGTTATCGTTTTGAAGGGTCTATCTAACTTTTGAGTCGGTTTCGGGATGATTTTATTTTGCTTCATACAAAATCGACCCGGTCTAGGTACTGTTCATATACTGTTGGGATGATTAATATGATGTATTGTTATTGAAAAATGCAAAAGTCAGTTACTATACAAGAGGTTGGTTTAAGTTGACTTTATTGTTATTATCTTTAATTTAATAAATACAAATTTTAAGCACTTGCTTAAAAATCAATTGTTTATATTAATAAATGTATTAAATTTTCACAATTTATGATACATATTGCATCCTGAATCGCATTGAAAAACAATTCATTTAAATAAAACAAATACTTATTTGATATCGCTTTTATCTCTTTATCAAATATTCATTTGCTTCATTTATACTAATTGTTTTCTCAGTGTAAAGATGTTTTTAAAGATTTTTTCTGTTTTTACAGAATGCCGTCCATATTACAAAATATTGAAAATGTCCTTCTCAAAAACATTTTTTTTAATCTAAGGACACTTAGAGAATTTATTTGGCTTAAGATATTTTTTAATGTAATTGTTTCAATTTTAAAAGATAAAATATTATTTTTATATGACTTCTCAACCAAACAGATATTTTACAATTATTGAGAGATATTTCGTGTGATTGTGCGTTGTTGGGTGCCCGTATATTATATAATATTGATATAAAAACCAATAAAAAGCTGCTTTTGAAAATTCAATATTATATTGTGCAAAACTATAGGAAGATTTGAGTACAAATGAAAATAGAAATAAATAATTTTCTAAAAACAATTCCGAAAAAAATATACAAATCTTTTCTTAAAGCCTGAAATATTTCGGAGCAAAGAAAAACAAAGTTCTTTGGGGCACATTAAATTCATTAAATTATATGAAATTAAAAAATAAAATTTTTAAATAAACAATTTAAACACCTTTTGATACAACATTTCAATAACTTAATTATAAAATCTGTCAAAAAATAAAAAAATTATTAAATTTAATAACTAAATCTACTTAATTATTTTAAGTAACGCGACTGGCAATAGAACTAACATTGCCAGTGGGGCAAATGCAGCAGCACCATTGCAACCATCGGTATTGCACGTTTGACAGTACAGCGTCTTAATGTACGATGAAGTGGTGTCGCGTGAGCATTTATCCATGGGATCACCAAGATCTTCGTAGAAGCAGGAACGGGATACAACGCGTTTGCCATAAACTGAAATTAAAAAAAGAGTGGAATAAATTAGGCTTCTCAGATTTCAATTAATACATTTTAGTAAAAGAATATTATGGTTTAGAAAAATTGATTTTATAAATAAACTTTTTAGAAAGTGCAATAATCATTCAGCGCAGATAGCTCAAATACGAACAAATTTTCGTTTCATGTTACATTGGTCAAAAATTTCTTATGTGAGCCATCTAAGAACTTAAACGCAAAAACGTAAAAAAGACTTTCAAGAAAAATGATTTATTGTAGTAACTAGTAAAGATGTTGTTAAATTTTTTTTTTTAAATAAAGGGTTATCCAATACGAGGTCCCTTTTCCAACTGGGTTGTTTTGACAGCTGTTGTGTGTCAAATGGCTTGTCCGTATGAGGTTCGTGTTCAATTTGTAATACGGCTCAATCATGAATGGACTTACTCCTGAACAACGTTTATTTATTTTGGAAACTTACTACCAAAATCAGTCATCAGTTAGAGAATGTTATAGAGTTTTTCAACATCAGTTTGGTCGCTATGAGCGTCCAACTGAGCGCACTATTCGTAACACCATCACCAGATTTCTAAGCAATTTTATACTATTAGACATTCATCATTCAACCAGAGTGCATAGAGCCCGTAATTTAGAGAATATTGTTGCAGTAGCAGAGAGTGTTCTTGAATACCGTAAGCAATCCATTCGTCGCTTATCTCATCAGGCTTTGGGCATCTCTTATGGATCATTGTGGTGTATCTTGAGGCGTGATCTTTGTGTGAAGGCCTATAAAATGCAGCTCGTACAAGAATTGAAGCCGGCTGATCTTAGTGTACGTTTTAATTTTGGTTTATGAGCATTACAATAAACTCAAATTGGTCCATTATTTTATCGAAAAATTGTGTTTAGCGACGAAGCTTATTTCTGGTTGAACGGCTATGTTAACAAGCAAAATTGCAGTATTTGGGCCGATGAACAACCAGAAACAATCCAAGAGCTTCCAATGTATCCCAATAAATGTACTGTTTGATGTGGTTTATGGGCATGAGACATATTCGGACCGTATTTCTTCAAAAATGCGGATGGAGCCCGCTACAGAGCAATGATCAATAAATTGTTGTTGTCAAAAATTCAGGATATTAGTGTAGCCGACCTCTGGTTTCAACAGGATGGCGCAACATGCCATACAGCTGGAGAAACACTCGTTTTATTGAGGGAAACGTTCGATGAAAACATCATCTCAAGAAATGCTCTTGTTAATTGGCCACCAATGTCATGTAATTTGACGCCATTGAATTACTTTCTTTGGGGATATGTTAAATCACTTGTTTTTGTCGACAAATCCAAAATTATTGACGCTTTGGAAACCAACATAACTCGTGTTTGTCAAGGAATATCGGCCGATATGCTCGCAAGAGTTGTCGAAAATTGAACCCACAGACTGAACCATTTAAGAGCTAGGCGTGGGCAACATTTGAAGGAAATAATTTTTAAATATTAAGTTGTAGGAACCGAACTATCATTCCAAATAAAGATTTGCATCAATACATTGATTTTTATATATTTTATTTAGAAAACAAAGTAGGAAGCTCTTATTGGATCACCAGTTATAAACTTTCTTTTTATTTTCCTGTCAAAAATTCATTTTTTTTTTATATAAAAATCCGTCAAATGGTAATTTTTGGCAAATTTTTCCTTATGTTCGGTCAAACATAACCATTACCTATATATGAATACGCAAGACAAAAATTTCTCCTACCTTTTTTACTATTTTAGAAATGAAGCACGACTTTGAAGTATACACCATAACAAAGGTATTTGCGTGTAAATGTGCACAAAGCTAAAAGTATTTTAATATTTTGCCATTAAGCCAGATAAAATTCAATAAAAACTTTTCAATATTGACAACGACAAAATAGCGCTTACAAAGATCTGAAAAGAGGATACAGCATAAAAAGAAAGACAAAAAGCTGACTTCATGCTTTTTGTTTTCTCTTCCTTTCACATTTATGACTGTACCAGGGATGATAAATGAGCTTTACTTTTTTGTACCAAATAGCAAAAAAAGTACTAAAACTCTCCAAAAAGTACCAAAATTATTTTATACATTTGTGGTCAAATTTTGACTATTGAGCGATTCTAGTCATAATATATTGGGTGTACAACTTAAAAACCGGAATTTGACGGTGGATATCCGTACTAACAAATATCGTGAAAGCTCGAACTTTATATATATGTCATTTTGAAGGTACATTTGACAGCTGTTAAAATCAGTAAACAAAACAATTTTATCTTGTGTGCATCATTATTATTTTTCACGATGAATAACTTCGAAAATTGGAGAAAAAGACAGCATTTGCGGGAGGTTCTGTTGGGTCATTTTTTTGCAAAGAAAACTGCTGCGGAAAGTCATAGTTTGCTTGTAGAAGTTTATGGGGACTATGCTCCAGCTGAATCAAGCTGTCGTGAGTGGTTTCGACGGTTTAAAAGTGTTGATTTTGATGTCGAAGACAAAGAACGTCCTGGTCAGGACCAGCTAGGTGTGATCCATTATGAGCTGTTGCCAGGTGGCCAAACCATTAATGCTCAACTCTATCGTCAACAATTGATCCGATTGAAGCAGAAAATCCAGGCAGAGCGGCCAACGTATGAGAGCAGACACGAGTCAATCATTTTCCACCACGATAACGCTCGGCCACATATTGCTGCCCCAGTCAAAAATTACCTGGAAAACAACGGATGGGAAATCTATACAAATTTTGCCTCACCCGCCTTAAAGCCCAGACCTTGCACCATCAGTCTACCATTTGTTCCGATCAATGCAGAATGCCCTATCAGGAATACGGTTCACTTAAGTTCAAGATATGGAAAATTGGCTCGATTCATTTTTGGCCGCCAAGCCGGCGCAATTTTTTTGGGATGGAATTCATAAATTGCCTGAAAGATGGGGAAATGTTGTAGCTTCCAATGGACAATACTTTGAATAAAATATATTGTAATATTTTTCCACAATAAAGCACCAAATTTCGCTAAAAAATTCCGGTTTTTAAGTTGTACACCCAATAAATATGAATTTTATTTGAACAAATAACCAAACTGCCTACTCTCATGTCAAGAAAAATAAAATCACCATCACTGTTATCTTTAAATCTCGGCCACAGTAAAATTAAATGTGATTTAATAGATTTTATTCGCAAAATGCGTCTCGCATATTTATTGATTTTCTTATATTTTTTTTTTTAAATTTTTTGTTTTTTTTTTTTTGTCTTTTCATGTAAGTGACTTCAGATTTTATTTGTTTAAACTTCTGAACCAATGAAAACGCGTCTTAAATTTTGCCTTTTCATCGTAAATACACAAACGACATACGGGCTACATATCTACATAGATAAAGTTGTTTTTAAAGTTTTATTTTTCCCCTTTATTTTATTACCAGTAACTAGTTTTATTGGGTTTTAAATTGCAAATTAAAATTGAAAAAAAAAGAAACAACAACAACAACAACAAATGTTGCATTTAATTTTATTTTTTATTTTTTTGTGTCTCAAATGCGTCTAAATGCGCCTCTATGGTGTTAACGTTGAATGTTACTGAACCTTGAACCTAATTTTATAGCCGTTGTTGTTGCTGTTGTTGGTTTTATTGTTGACGCTTGTCAAATTTTCTTGCAAAATAATATCTAGTTGTCTGAAAGAAAATGCCACCACCAATATCATTAACAAATTGTCAATACTTAGTTTACTGGGTTAACTTATTTGTGTTACAAAGTAGTTGGATATTTTCGAAATAGTGAATGTTCCGAGATATACGACATATGGTGTATCCCCTTTCTGCACTAAGCATATGCTGTGTAACTTGAGGTTAATTGGTCTCATTTGTAAATATATCAAATAAAATATTGTGGTTTTGGTTTGACAAATAAATTCTGAGGTCGTTAGTGTCTTGTACTATAGTCATACTTTAATACCTGTAGCAATGAGTGCAATAATTATGGTATCAATTCAAAATAAAAGAGACTACTTGCTTTGAAAACAAATGTTCTCAAATAGCAAATTTCTTTAAAAAGCAAGATGTAGACGAAAAACTATTTTTAGTAGGCTTTGCTTCATCACGAGCAGTGCTTTTGCCTACCAGATGGATCATGGTTGTTCTTTCAAGCGTCTTTTGACGCGTCACTATACTAAAAATCTCTCTCATAGAAACACTATTGCAAGAACAGATGATGTGCTTGGACTAAAATTTTCAGAAACCATAGAAAGGTTTAATAAATACCATAAGGACTACACACCATCAATTTCAATGGTTAATAAGTATTTTACTTGGGAATCCCCTGCTCTAAAAATAAGTAATGTACGTACACATACAATTCATTTAATTAGAATGTCTCCTAACCCATAAGCCGTACGAAAACAGCTTTGAGTTTTTTATAGGAAATTACTAGGGCTACAAAATTGTCCACAACTACTTTTCTGAAAAAGTAGGCGTTATTGTGATATTTGCAAAAAAACTGATTTTTTCAACCTTAGACCTTGAATATCTCGAAAAAAGAATGTGATAGGATTTCAAAGTTGGGTGAGTCTTTATGCTCACATTATAACAATTTGCATTGACAGATTTCCGGTCTATTTTAGTCGGATTAGATTTTGATTTCTGCACACTAAAAAATTATAGTTTACTTTTTAACTTTTGATGCAGTATTGAATTTAGACTTTTCTGGTATTAAATTTCGATTTTTGTCTAAAAAAATTTGCAATTTATTCCAAAAAAGTATGAAATTTATTCCAAAATAATTTAAAATTAATATTGTTTTGGGCATTGTTCTAAATAAATACTTTTTGGTTTTAAAATTAAACTAAAACATTTACTGTGTGCCTACCGTGCATAAACGAAACCGTGTGAATGCTTCAGAAGAGAATTTGGCGTAATCCGAACGAGATTTTATGCTGTTTCGCTACCGTGGGCAAAACATGGATCTATAACAAGACACTAGAGACCAATAAACAATGAAGCTATTGGGTTCCTTTCCCAGAACGTGCACCAAAGAAGGTCAAAGTGGGTCTGTCGTCCAACAAAATCATAACCGCATCAATTAACTGGAAAAGTGTAAAACAATCACTGGCGATTATTATTTAGAGCTTCTGTATAGATTCAATATTGATTTAAGGCAGAAACGACCGCATTTGGCGAAAAAAAATGCTGTTTCATCAAGACAATGTACCACCATGACAAAAACCCATAAATTGGGCTACGAACTGCTACGCCATCCAGTATATTCTTAAGTTTTAGTTCCCTTCGATTATTTCCTGTTTCCAAACTTGAAGAAATGCCTAGGCCGTAAGAAATTTGGGTCGCATGAAGAGGCCACTACTGAAACAAACTTCTATTTCGGACGTGGGTGTTATCTATAAAAAGGATTTAGATAGCACAGGTTGGGTGGGTGCATAGAGATGCAACATCTACGTCTCTCTTTGGTGTGATGGAGTTTTTTTCGGGGTGGGGCTTGATGGGAATAAATGGTGTTTTTATTTTGAAGTTTTAGGATTCAGGGGGTCTTATTTAGAGTTTTTTTTTTTGAGTTTTTTTTAGATTTCGTTTCCGGTTTCCGCCGGAAGTGAAATTTTATTGTTGCTCCCTCGGGCCAACGTGGCGGGTTGAGGACTGCCCTGATTCGCGAGCTAGCCGGTGCGGGCCGCGTTGGTAACGCTGATATGGGGACTCGTAACAATATGGTCCACTTAAACTTTCTTAACTTTGTCCATTTTAAATCACAACCCAAAAAAAATAAAAATTTCTTGATAAAAAAATTCCGCTGGAGCAAAATCTATTCACTTGAGGTAACATTTCTTAATAATCCTCATCCTTACAGACCAAATTTTACGGGATAACTAGAATTAGCCGTTTTTCTGGTTAAGGTTGGTCTCACTGCATATATGTATTTTCAACATTTTATAGTAATTTTTGAGCCGATTTCGAGAATGAAAGTGACTTTACTGAACCTTTCAAAGGAAAAGATCTTCGAAGAAATTGTTCTATTTTCCTTTTGTTCATATTCGACAGGCATGTCGTCCATATGATGAATGGTCTGTGATCATTTCGCATAAAAAATAAAGTCTCGGTTTAAATATATTGATGACCAAACTCAGCGAATTTCGAGCTTTTTTTGTGCTTACTGGAGCATAATAGTGTATTTTGAAGGTTGCACTTTCAGCTCTAATATTCGCACGATAGTTTTTTGTTCATGTAATAAGACTTTAGAATCGATAAAGATGAAAATCTTGAAGCCAGAACACTACTATTATTCCAACAGAAGGGAGTTTGTGGTAACGGTATGGACCTAGTCGGTCTATGTAAGGTTTTTGCTCTACGTAATTACCGCTTGTTTTTTTAGCTAAACTACCTATCCTCAAAAAATGTTTTTCCAAAATTTCACCCTACTGTAAAACTCTAAATCTTCGTTTTGGATGAAACTTGTTGTTCCAATGTCACCATAAAATCACTCAATAAACAACTTTCTTAAACATTTTAGCCCAATATATCCCGTTTTTATGGGTGTTTTTTACCCCTATTTAAAAAAAAGGTTATATTGGGTTAAAGTTTTATATAGAAATATTCTACGACAAATTTCTGTAGGAGAAATGCTTAAAATTGCAGAATAATGAGTAAAGAAATAAAGAATTTTTTTTTTTTTTTGATTTTTGGGCGGAATTATGAAAATTTCAACAAATTTTTTTTCTATTCAGTTTAAAAAAACTTTTTTTTTTATTTAAAAAATATGTCCATATTAAAACGAAAATTATTTAGAAAAGTTAAAAAATTTTTTTACTAAATTAAAAAAATTTTTTTTTTTTGTGGAAACTCAGTTATTAAAAACTAAGCACAAAAAAAAAAAAATTTTGCAAATTCTTAACCTTAAAATTTTTTTTAAATAATCTTCATTTAAAAAAAAAAAAAAAAAAAAAACGAAAACCATACTTTTCTCAAGAAAAAAATTTTTCTATTCCAAAAAATATACAAAACAAACAGAAACGAGGCTATAAAAATACGAGTTGCAATAAAACTCATAATGAAACATTTGCCAAAAGCTTCCTTAGTTAATAAAAGAGCAAAAAACAAAATCGTTAAATATTTTTCCAATAATTAATCCATGTGGACTGTGTCAATTCCAACAAATTGACAGAAACAACAAGCAGACTGCAATCTAGTCAAGTTTTTTTTTCTTATATACTACATAGATAGTGAAAAAAGCAAATAAAACAAATAAAACGATCTCAAGAAAACATGGAGAAGTTACCATAAATTGCAACATGGTGTTGCCATAAAAAAATTTCAAACGTCTTGCTGTGCGACACGGATTTCTGATTGCGTTGCATTGCGTAAATACTCGCAATTGCTACTTTTTGGTATAGACCAGAGGATCATTGGCCGATCACAAATAAAACAAAAAAAAAAAAAAACTTTAAACAAAACATCATTATAAATGCTAACAATCAATGGCTATAAAATTATGTTGCAATTGCAACAAAACAACAACAAAAAAAAAAAAAAATGAAACTTTGTAAAAAAATAATTTAATAAAAATTGCGAAAAAAAAGAGAACTCATTTAAAAGTACTAATTAATAATTAACGGCAAAAACTGTTCAAACTGCATTGATTGGGAATGAATGATCTGCGTTATTTGTTGATCGACTGTGAAACTTTTAATGACTGCAGTTATTGTTGTTGCTGTTGTTGTTGTTGTTGTTGTTGCTAAAAGTGCAGTTTATTATGAACAACTTAATTAATTGCATGTTGAAAATTATTAAATATTTTTTTCTTTCACCCATTTGGCAATATTTTTTTTTTTTGTTTATCATTTATTAATCAAGCACCAGAAAGATTAATCGGTCTTTTTTAATTGACTTGAACTAGTGATGCAATATCGTTCATTTGTGAGTGATCAGGATATGCTGGGTAACTGCAATATTAATTGGGAATATCTTTAAGTTAAGTTCATTGTAACTGAAGATAGTAACTGAATTTACTTAATCCAAATAGACTAGCTTTCGCAAAATCCGTAAATCTTTTGGAGCAAAGCTTTAAAAGCTTCCACGACCGAGTTTGTTAAGATTTAAATATGCCTTAAAAACGGCAGCTGAAAATATATTTAGTTACTGAAACACAAACAAAAAACAGTCTATGAGTAAAGAATCGTGCTGTCATGTTGAATAAAAAAATGAGTTCGAAGCCACAAATTGCAAAAAAAAAACTTCGAACAAGGATCAACATACCTACTAGTCGTTTTGGATTGGAAAAAAAGTGTAGTAAAAATGCAAGCGAAGCAGAAAGTCCCATGGAACAAAAGTAAAATATGTAACCTCAGTATCAAATAGAATTATCAAATCGAAATGTCGGACAATTTTCGTTTTTGTCAACAACTACGAAACTCAAAATCTTTGAGTCGTGATTAACCAACAGTATCTTCCTACACAGTTCCAAGACCATTTAAAATGTTGAATTAATAACAACGTTTCCACGAGTTTCGATATGCATACAAATTTTAGAAAGGAGATTAATCACCGCTAACGAACGAAATGTTTCGAGAATAAATAATGAACACATGAATAGAATGAACATTATCTCGATCTATTTCACTTCTATTAGAATATAGCTGGAATACAATTCGCATATCTACTCCCGAGCTTCACACATACTTTGGAGCTGCAAAATACTTAGTGTTTAACAAGGAGAATCAAGCTAGGGAATTGGGAGAAGATATGACAAACTTTTGAAATGAATTCCGCAAGGAAAAAGCTTTTTAGACCAAAAGTAACCTGAAGAAGGTCGTTGGAGAAAGGATCTCAATAAAATCGTGGAGGGAAACTAAAGTTCATTCAATACTCTTTCTAAGAGAAGAATCTCAAATTATTTAATTGGAATGAAGCCTGAGAGACAATTTCATACACGGAAAAAACTAAACCGTAAAAATTCATTGAAAATCTCAGTAATTTTTACTGATTTTTTCAGTAACTGTGCGAAATACCATAATTTTTACACATAGTAAATTTTTTTAAAAATATAAAAAAAAATGTATATTGATGGTGTCGAACTTAAGACCTTTGTGTCTGTATGCGACGTTCTAAGCACTGAGCTACTGTAACACATTCGTTTCTATAGCTTTTAATTTTATTTTTTTGCGTGTATGTATGTAGCTCCGTGCTTAGATCATATTCTCAAAGTATATTTTTGAACTATATTTATACTTATACGATACTTACGATCTTTCCATGCAAAAATCGAAAATTTTTTAAAATTTCCTACATCACTACTCTGGATCACATTAATTATGATATTTATACCCTACACCCAGGGTATATTCACTTTGTCCTTCCGTTTGTAACGCAGAGAAGGAGGCGTGGCAGGTATGGAAAAGTATATATATTCTTGATCAGCGTCACCTCCTGAGTCGATATAGCCATGTCCGTCTGTCTGGCTGGCTGGCTGGCTGGGTGTGTGTGGAAATACATTTTATGGGAAAACTAAGCTAGATAATTCAATGAAATTTGGTGCACAGCCTCCGTCGTAAAAGTTAGTTCGGGGGATTGAAAATGAGCAAAATCGATAAACGGACACGCCCATACAAAAAATATATTCAAAATGCAATAATAAGAGCATTATTTGCAATTACAGAAGCAAAATACACATAAATACTAGAGAAAGTAAGTATAAGCTCTGAGCAACAACTAGGCAAATTCGAACTAGAGGGCGTGGCACCTCCCATATAAACAAAAGTTTCAAAACGTTATACGGAAAGCGTTTTTTGAGATAACCCAACAAAATTACACTCAAACACTCGGATCTATAAATGCAAGCTATACGCAAGATCTAGGTTAACTCGGACAAGAGGGCATGGCACGTCCCATGTAAGCAAAAGTTTCTAAATTATATAATGAAAGTGTTTTTTGAGATAATCCAACCAAATTTCACTCAAACACAAAGAACATTAATTGTAAGCTCTGAGCTTAAAGTAGGCGAAGTAGGATCAGAGGGCGTGGCACCTCCCATACAAGCGAAAGTTTCAAAATGCTATACTGAAAGATTTTTTTAAGAAAACCTAACCGAATTTTACTCAAACACTCAGAACAGTAAATGCATGCTCTACGCAAAATCAAGGTAAGCTCGGGGGAGAGGGCGTGGCACTTCCCATATAAGCAATTTGTTCTTATAATCTCCTAATAATATACTTGCAGTGTAGGGTATTTAGTTTTTGGCCAGGCCAAAGATACCACCCTTCCTAGTTTTCTCTCATAAGCTTTGTAAGTAATAGATACGAGTAGTTCCTGTTGATTGCACCAAGATAAGATGGCAATTTACTTGAGCAAAGAAGCAATGCAATGATGATGTGAATGGAATATGGGAAAAGCAGCTGATACTCGATCAGCAAGTGCACATTGTATGCAATTTGTTCATATTAAATTGTTGAACTTGGAAATAAAAAAGCAATTTATTCATTTACTTTCGTTGTTTTTAAACTTAAATGTTGTATGTAATAGATGATGATAATAACATCCTACTAATTTTAAAATATATTTTTTAACATTCAAATATATGTTACATGGTATACTTTATGGACATCATTTTTCAAAATGGATTCTTAATCAAAGTATAAGGTGTGACAATAATATATATAATAAATTGAAAAACGGGTTTTATTTCACTTGAAGGTGTAGTTATAAAATGAGGTTAAGTTATAAAAATGATAATGGTTAAAAAACCGTCTCCTAAGATGAGTGACCATTTCTTGATGACCCAATCCGGGACAGGAACAATAAATATTTTAACAGATATGGCAAAAGAAATAGTCCAGAATAGTTTACAAATGATTAAAAATTTTTTTCCCATTGAATGCCGTTATTCGTGAATATTATTTGTAGATAATTTATTTACCTTTAATATGACATGTAATACGTTTAAACACAAACATTGGTTCTTGAGATATTTGTATTTAAGTGGAACTATCTTTCTTTTTTGGTCCAAAAACCGAAAATGACCGATATCTCGAAAACGACACGAAATAAAAAAAAAATTATGCGATTTTCGGAGTCATCAGCCCATTTTACATATAAAATGACTAATGGCATTCAATGAGAAAAAAATTTTTAATCATTTGTAAACTAGTGTTATCGATTGTTTTTGCATTTTTCAAATACGCGGTCGATTGAAATGATTTTTACTGAAAAGTAAGGCATCTAACAAAGAAGTGTGTACGGCAAAAAATGCTTGGAATTGTCCAGAGAATACGTGTGATTTTTTTCAAAATTTGACACACGTATATTTTGGACAATTCTAAGCATCTTTTGCCATCTTTTTCGGGTTTTCCGCATAATTGAAAAACGTAAAAAAATCGATTTTGGGACTCGCATATTATCAATACTCCCAAAAAAAATTTATTGAAAGAACATAGTCTTTATTTCTAAAGCACCCTCGGGTGTCCATTTTGTAATGAAAAAAAAAAAAGTTATGACCAAAAAACATGATTTTTTAGCCTTTAGTAGAATCAGAAGTACTCCCTCCATTGGTTTTTTTCGTAACGAAAAAACAAAAATCGTTTTTAAGAGTCCTTCTATCTTCTGAGTCAATTTCGGAATGAATCCAAATTTTGACCCTATCTATTGGTCACCCTTTCACATTTGTGATCATTTTACGGAGCTAAATTCGCAAAATATCTGCCTCCAAACTGGTGATTTCTTCTTGAATGTTGAGTTCCAAGGTGTTTATAGCTACATTGCTTATGATCAACTAATTCTCTATCTGCATGGAATACTTATGTCAAAGCACAATGACATTTGTTGCTATTTGCTATAATTATAGCACCATCTTCATTATAACATTATTTTTGTATTATCAAGCAAATCCAATGAAATTTTTCTTTTTATATGAAAGATCAATTGAAATCAATCAGAAACCCCCCCAAATTACAAACTGTCAAAGGCTTGAAGCCAGAAAGATCACAACAAAAATTAAACCGTCACCTATTGACACAAGGGGGAACACAAAATGCAGCACAGCCAGCGCAAGATCTTGTAACGAGATTTCCAAAATGCAAATTGCCAACATGGCGACGACGGACGGACGGATGGAGTATGCAACACTTAATGCATTGAAACGCAATGAAAACAAAGATATTGCAACAACAACAACAACACTGACAAAAATTACAAAAACAACAAAAAACTTGACAGTGACAATTGGAATAAACTTGATTTGATTTGTGTGATTGTTGGCGAAATACACAAAAACAACAAAACGAAAACTATCACAAACATCAACAAGAGACAACAATATGTTACTTGGCAACATATTCAATAGCAACAACAACATTTGCGCTGGTTATTTTTGTTTGCTGAGTGCACATGGAATTTTACAACAACAACAAAAATACAACAAAATAAAAACAAAAAGAATTGTAACAACATTTTTATATTGTAGTTTTCGAGATACAAAATTGATGATAAAAAAAGTGTGCAATAAATTGCAACAAATTAGCGCCAGAGTGTGATGGCAACAACGTCATGGAGCGCACAAGTGCAAGTGAGATGGTAAATGATATGATATGTATGATATGTTGCCAGCTTGTTTGTGGATATTGTTGCTGTTGTTGTTGTTGCTGACTTTAGAGGCGTTGAAGCGCTGTTGCTGTTTGTCTTTTTGAGTGCCAGTGCCCGAGTGACCCCATGTTGTGGTCACTGGACCGCAAAAAATCACCGGCTTTCTAATAAAATTTTTTATTCTATCGAGTGTTGTTGATTGCAATGAGGGTGTTGCTAGCTTTTTTGCTGCTGTTGTTGCTGTTAATTTTGTTAAATATCAATAAATTTAAATGAAGCCTGACACTTCTTGGCAGCTGTGAAAATTTGAGAGACGCGATGTACTGCGCGGTTTAATTTAAGAAACAAGAAGTTGTTTTATGCGATTTTTTGCTTGAGAGAGTTTAATCGGAAAAATATGCTTCACAAGAAATATCCGGTTCATCCGAAATTTCTATTTAACGAAGGATTTTCGGAGCTTTACATAGTGCTTTTTTATCTTTTTTATATGAACTAGAGTTCGCCTTGTGGGCGGATTTCGAATATTGTATGTGCTTTTGACAAAATTGAATTATGCTGTAAGTATGATATAACTTGAAATACGGCAGAAAACAGCAATCTTTGCACTTTCATGTCTAGAAAATTAGAGTCAATTCGGAGAATCTGGTACTATCTTTGACATATCTCGAAATCAGCTCCGAAACCCTGCGACGCAAAAACAGTGTTATTCTATATTCTTTAGTCATTTTGGTTTTGCTGTGTTCTCTAGAAGTGCCATCATGAAACTAGGTAAAACAGTCCTTTGGATGTAAATTTGCTTTGCATTCCGAAAATCCAGTCTGTTTTACCACCACGTTGCTAACAATGGCAACGTTTATCAATTTTTCAATCGAATGCTCAAGTTTGTCCATGCATCTTGATGTCTGTTGTACATTTATGGCATCTGTGCCACAAGTACGGCGATGATTTTCAGGTACTGTTACCAAAAAAATCATAAGATGGTTTGAATTAGGTCATAACAAATAGGTCGAACAAATAAGATGTTTTCTTATGGCGGAGAAACTGTTTTCATTGTACTGCCGTCCTAAGAAAGAACGCCCTAACTCCAATAAATTTTCATTTCTGTAAAATGAGTTTTTGTGTTTCTTGCTGTTTCGTTTCCTCAACGGTTTCAGCTTTAAGAAAAACTAGTTTTTTTACTCATTCCTAGAGGATTTTTCACGCTCTACATAATGGCAATAGTAAAAATAGCCAATTCCGTAAATTTCAGTCGAAAATGGAGTTACGGTAATATGTTTTGCTTCGCACTACTTCTGACGAAGCTGATACAAATCAAAAATGCCGCACAGTGGTTCACTCTAGTACAAACTGCGGCAAAAATTAGAAGGAATAGTTGTAGAGCTACCAAATTTGGTACAGAACCATTTTAAGTTCTCATTAAGAAAAATTTAAAATATCAAAGAAATCCGCCCACTTTTACGCCCACCCCCCATATAAGTGATTTTTACAAAGGGGGAAAAATGACAGAAGGGGTCACAGTAGAGAATCAATTTTTGGTACACATTAATGTGATACTAAAACCAAGTATTGATAAAGATTTAAAAAAAATCCGCCCACAGCCACTCCCACTTCCCATGCAACATGATCTAAAAAAGCCTTGTATTTTCTATGTTTTTATGTTAAAAATGCAATTGTACAAATGTATTCCATAGCATAAGAATGCATTCCTGAAAATTTGAAAAAACCGCCCACTTTTTCGCCCACCTTTCATACAAATGGACTTGAAAAGCTTATATATTTTGCATGATTTTTAGTGAACATGAATGAATAAAATCGTCCCACCTCAATTCCCATCCAATTGAAATAAAAGAAAGAGATAAAGTTTTCAATTTTTCCAAATTTTCCCCGTTCATATTGCTGTGGTTTGTGGAAATTACAGCAATAACAATGTCAACATCTCTATTACAGTCGAACAAAATTTCACAAATACTGGCATAGGATAAATTAAAAATTTCCATAATTAAAAAAATAATATGATCACTTGTAAAAACACCTTTAATTACTTCTGCACTTGCCGATATAATGCAAATTTACTCATTAATTGTGTTAGAAATATACAAACTTTGTTGGTAGAAATTAATCAGAGGCGAATATTTACCTCTAATTTGCAATAAAAACAAAGTGCTTTTTGCTAAAGAGATCATTTGCAATGACAAAAACTATAGCATAAACAATAAACAGAGATTAGACTAAAATCCCGTTAAAGCTTAATCTCAATTGCAATTTCAAAAATATTAACGATTATAAAAATAAGTGTACTAGCACGAGCGAAAAAAAAAGAGAATAGCTACCTACGCAAACAAAAAAAGGAAAAAAAAACCAACGCACATGCGACCTAAAACAAAGCAAAACGAAAAAAATTCTGCCTGCAGAGCAACCAGCGACAAGAGCGAACAAAGAAAGAGACATGCGTGAGTGAAATTTTTGACTGTGTTATCTTAGCTTTTCATTGATTACTCAAAAAAGGGCAAAAAAAGGCACCTGAATTTTCTTTTAAAGTTTAGCTGAGACTTCAAGCTTTAATTTGATACTAATCTCCAGGTTGCGATCGCCTGCGATCAAAAGGTGCAGTCCATTGAAGTTGATGAAAATCTAATTTTTTAGACCAAATATGTCTTGTACACCATTTTGGTGCAAATGGCTTTTTTCATAAAATTTTTTGTGACGAATCTTTTATTTGGTAGTCATGCTTAAATAAAATGTACCTAGGAGTTATATATTTTAATTATTTTTTTTGTATCAACATTTTGAAATTGCAGTAAATTTTCATACGACTTTCATATTATCGACATAGGTTGACTTTGAGTGGCTGTGAAATGAAAAATAATTAATATATCGGCCTAATATTTTGGAATCATAGTACATAGGGACCTTTTAACAAAATATCAAGTAATGGTCCAAATCGGATAAAATGAAAAAGTGGATTTATTTCCGCGGCTGAACCATTGTGTGCCGTAAAGACAACTTTTGATTAAATTTACTATGAAGAAAGAGTAAATCCGAAGAAACACTCTTGTCTTTTGGTGACCAAGACCAATACCAATTTTGTGTCTACTGGTTTTTTCTTCTTGGCAAGCTCTTTTCCGTTGTTCTGCAGTGTCTTTGTAATATTTCCGCTTACGCACAGTTCCTTTTTTTGTAAGAGGGATTTGATCTGATTCATTGTCCACCATATGGGTTTGAATTTCCTTAAGTTGTGAATTCCAACTTGAATCACAGATTAATTGAATCGGTCATTTTTAAAAGGGGATATGTGTCGGTCGACAGAGAATTATTCTTTTGCCTTTTTGTCATTGTGGCGATGGCACTGGTTGGTTTATCTATTTTCCAAGCACGCAGATTACTGCTTACTATTATTGTTAGTTAATCCCCATCACTAAAGTCACACAGAAATAAGATTTACCAAACTTATGAGGATTTTTCTTTAATTTTTCATAAGTTTCAATTTAGTCACATATCCCCTTTTAAAAATGACAGATTCAATCAATCTGAGCTGCTACAATTTTCCTCTGTGGAACCATACTCTAAAATAGGTCTTAGAGAAAATTTTACTGACTAACTTGTCCAGAGGCCATAATCGAAATTTCCTACGCGCACGAGATGTGTCATAAAGAAAATTTGTTTGTTTTTAAAATGATTTAGGGAAATGAAATGATTTTAAAAATGTATGATACTACATACATTTTTATGGAGTTGCGGTGTTTTTGCTTAGCATGTGGAGATACGGTATTCTTAAATTGTAAAATGTGCACGGCTGGGAGTTACGACAAAAGTCGTAGTTGATTTTATAGGGAAAATAAAGGTATAATGTTACCTGTTCTTGTGGGTTGATGGACAGAACCGTGATGACCCAAAAAACGCCATAAACTCATTTTTTTTGAAAATTGGAGTTACGGCATTCTTGCTTAGGACGGCAGTATAACAAAACAGAAAAAAAAAATTAAGAACCCCTTAACAGCGAATTGGGTCGAAAAATACCCATAGGCCATAGGCCCAGGTGGGTCAGGAAAAAAATATTAAAAAACACCACGTCAATATAAATAGCCAAAGAAACGTCTGCATGAAGTTTCGTCGAAATCGGACGAAGGAATCGGGGGTCACCTGTTAATGGGTTAAGGGATAGAAACAGGGATTGATTCGATTTCATTTGCCTATTAATATAAAGACTAGCGACTTCGTTCGTCTGTTCCCGATACCTTTTCAATATGTATGTACCTAATCTCATTCATCCTTGTCAAATAGTTTACTGCCCGTTTTTCCAGTGGATGTTATTTGCCCTAGCACCGACATTTTTTAATATCCCGGACGAAGCCGACGGTAAATTATATTTTGTCCTGAAATGTCAACGGATAACATGTCTTTGAAAGAAAAAAAACAAGCAAATCGGGTAACATGTTTTCGAGATATAGGATTTTCCACCCGAGCGAAGCCGAGGGTATTTCGAAATAAAATGTATCCTAAAACCTTACCAGCAAATTATCTGTAAATGAAAAAAAAAAATTATGCAAATCGGACAAACGGTTCTTGAGTTGTGGAGACACAGACAGACAGACGTTGTATTTTATATAGTAGTATGATGATCATGATCATGATGATGGTGATGATGATGATGATGATAATTTAATATCTTTTCTATAGCAAGATTAACTGCCAGAAAAGTTTTATATATAAGGTTTTTCAGTAAATAATCCTTAAGACAAATAACCATGTCTGGTGTGTTTTTTCTAAGGTAAACTTCCACTAAAGTGAGTTAACATCACTGTGCTCTTCGAAAAGACCCGAAAATACTATATGTAAGCATCAGCACATTTTGAGAAAGGATTGAATTTAACTGTGAATAATGAAACCACAAACCTCCCCGAATATCCTAACCTTATATTCTGTCTGGACCATAGCTGCCCACGCGTGCCATCGCAAAGTGCCATTATTTGAAAATCACTTGATCTCACGTGCCACAACAAAATTTAATTATTGAAAATGAAAATCGCACACGCAAGTAACGGTATATGCGAAATTTTGAAGAATTGCGATCGACCACCAGCAACAACACATGCGTACATTTTGTTGTTGTTTTTTGCGACCGTACAAGACTGTGTTTTGTTGTTGTTTTTTCGTCCACACAGGACTGTGTGTTTTGTTGTTGCAACAAAACGCAAGGGTTCCTATCGAAAAGAACAAAACAACACACAATGGCAACAACAAATTTGATCATTTTATGAACTTTCAGGATTTTTTAGATTTGCGAAAAAAAAATACTCGCACAAGTAACTGTTAATTTAAAAATCTTAGCTGGTTGTTGTTTTCAATAATTTTAAAAGATTTATGTTTTCTTTTTTATTAATTTTACATGGGGGCCACGACTTTTTATGCGAGTGCCAAATTTTTTTAATTTTACTCTAGACGGGCAGCTATGGTCTGGACTGTCAACTTTTAATTTTTTGAAGCAATGCGAATTTTAAAAAGAATCTTTGCGCGATATACATAATGAACCAACCGGGAACGTTGCTGTGAAAACTGTTGTCACTAAGCCCATGATCATCTACCCGAACAGAAATTTCATCAGATATTTCCAGATAACAACTGAATATTAGCAGCTCTAGCTTGAAGAGAATTCTACTGAAAGACCTTGAATTACTCCCAAAAAGGTTCAATTAACTCAGAAGATGGAGCAAAACTAACATCCATTTTGTTATCACTTCTCTACTTGGGCTACCCAAAAATTTAGAAATTGGATGAGCAATGGTTCTAACATGAAGGGGTACGTGTCACTTTTGCTGTGCAACAACCGAAGTTTTGGGTACAAAGGTAAATTAACAAAGGCAGTTGTCTAAGGTTCTTAGTTGCAAGAAAACTATTACATTCTTTTCAGCAAAGTCGACATAATTTTAGTAATGAAAACATTAGCCTTGCAATAACTTTGCAATAACGTCATAATTCGAAAAAGGTCAGAAATGTATTGTACTACAACTGAATTGATAGAATGAACTACTGTCCAGGCAGTAATTTGAATGAAGTTATTTTTCATCGGTTGTATACTTCTGAACTTTCTGAATCAGAAACAATAGAAATAACTTAATTTTCGAATCAAAACATGTTCGCACAATGTGTGAAACTAAAACCCGATGTGGGTGGGACATAACTCAATGGATAGGTTATGAATATGTAAAATATTAACAATATCTACTGATTGTTAGTTGTTTAACAACATATTAAGTACTTTAATAAAAAATATTCCATCATTTAATTGTTTATTAATTACTGCTTTCATAAGAAACACAAGTAGGCATACAAAGTCACAGGCCGCACAATAAAATCCAAACTGAATCAATAATAGCTACACACGCTTATTATGCATTTAAATTAGTGTTATACAAATTATAAAAGGTACTTTGAGTACCGATTACTACCATTAGAATATACTTATTTATAAAGAAAATTCAACTTACTTTCTTGCACCAGCTTTTTGCAAACAGGTCGCGCATTCACCGATCTCACACCCACTGAATATGTACAATTGACATAACTCCAATAACGCTGCTGATCGGATATATATTCGGGATCGAAAGGATCATTGCAGAATTCACCATTTGAAACGTCTGTTGAGCAACGCCAACATTTGAGGACACTTTCCGCTGAAAAATAGAAGATAATTAACAATTAATTTTTAAACAAAAATATTTTATTTGTTCAGTTTATATGAGTTGAGTACTCACTATTCTATGCAAAAAAGGTACTAAGTCTGTATGCATAATTTGAAAAAGGCGTGTCATTATTCGCATTGTTTTGATTCATTTCAATGCGTCAAATTAAGTCGCTTTTGGTGAATCACTAATCCTCTTTTTTTTACTTTGACACACTCGACTGCATTCAAGTGTGATTTTTTTCTCATTAAAATTTTCAAATTGTAATTAAGTTAATTCTACATTGCATTTGTTTCGATTATGACTACGAAACTAGATTTTTTCTGTCTATTTAATTTGTTTGCTAATTGTAAGCAAATAAGCGCAGCTTTCTTGTATGATGTGTCAAATTTTACTTATATTGTTGGTGAGATTTCATGGAATTTTTCCTTCAAGTTATCTATCAAATGAATTAAATTTACTTTCGGTTAGATTAAAAATGACCAGCTTACAAAAATTTACCAACAATTGCCTTCGACGAATTCCGAAAATTCGTTGATCCAGGGCAATCTTCAATGTCTAGCTGCTTATATGATCTCGACAAGTTCCTTTCTTCGTTATAAACCAGATAACAAATTGTGTCTGAAGCAGCTTCATATGTTATATCAGGTCTTGGTCCGACTTGGAAACAAAAAGGTCTGCTGTAGTTCGGAACTTGAGTCTACAGAATTGCTGTGACCAATATCGGTTAAAAGCAGTAGAGTCCGAATCGCAAACACAGTGACAATAACGATGGAAGACATCAACAAAAAGAAGATAGACTTGCAACCTGTTCCTTCTAACGTAACTTCTTGTACATGACTATTTCAGAGAAAGTTTGAATAAGTACAAGGTGTCCCAAAATAAACTTTATATTTGTTTAAATTCCTGCGTGAACGATACGAATACGAGGGCGCGATAAAAAATTTTAGGTTAATTTAAAACCAAAAAGTATTTATATGGAACAATGCCCAAAAAGGGATTAATTTTAAACTATTTTGGAATAAATTTTATACTTTTCTGGAATAAATTTGAAACTTTTTTGGAAAAAATCTGAATTTAATAATTTAATACCAAAAAGTTTAAAATCAATACTAAAATTAATTAAAACTAAGAAAAGTAAACCATCATTTTAAGTGTGCGGTAGCCTGGTTCTTGGGCATTTAGTCACTGTAAACCATTTTTCGAGAATGAACCGAGCATTGTGCGTGCGAAAGTTTAAAAAAAAGGTGATTCGACGTGCTCGGTGAAGAGGACGGGCAGTTACAGTCCAAGTGGAGATGTTAGACAACTTCATGGTGCCTGAATTGCAAAACATGTGTAGCTTTAACCAAAGAACATGGTTTCAGAAAGGCGGACCAACGTCACACACGTTTAATATGTGTCTGCCACAAGCAGCCATCACAGAGTCTACCTGCCGAACCGTCATAAGCAATTTTAGTGTTCGAATGAATAAATTCCGTGACCGCGAGGGCTTACAATTGGAAAGCATTATTTTTAGAAATGAGTTCCTAAATTGAGAACTTTAATAAATAATTATTTAATATTTATTTAAACGCAATTCAATATTTATAATTTTTCTTTTGGGAGGTCTTGTATGAACAAGCATATCGGCGACCCTTTCTGCATGTACTGTGAATGAGTTGTAGAAAACTTCAAGCATTTATTACCGAGATGCAATCGGTACAGCGCAGCTAAACAAGAGCTGGAAATTGTGCCGCGAGATTGTTCGATACATAATCCTGGAGAAAAGATTTTTGGCATCAGATTTCTAACGTCATTTGAACGATTATGCAGCAGTCGAAATGGGATAAGCAAGAAAGCAGACAGAAAAAGAACATGTAAATAAAAAGACTAAAACCTGAAATTCTTGGCTTGCGGAGAAATGTCCTGATTGGCGATACCAAAAGAATCGTTACGGACTAGCAAAAAATAAAACAACAAATCAATTAACGAAATAGTTTCAGAAAATTCCTTCCTTATGCTCCTTAGAGCTTATTTCCATATCATATTGAAATATTAATTGCCAATAAAGCGTACGTGCTTCCAATGAAACTTCAGCAGTATTGCCAAAATAAATTACGTTTGCGAACATTCGATAGCGACATTTGCAAACGATATGACCAATATGAATAACCAATTGATTGCCAATTAAAATCATTCAAATGGATTTTTAAATGTGCAACAAATTTTCATAATTAATTTTTATTATAAGTTGAAATTAATTGAAACAAAAATGCAAGCAAACAAACGAAACAGCAAAATCCACACAAAAAAATGCAACACTGTCGTCGTCGCGATTTAGTTGTGTTTCAAACCAGTTGGCATATGTGCGCGCGCACGCATGCGCATAAATTCATCTGAGTTATTGTTATTACATGATGTTGCGCTGCTGCATGGCCTGCATGCAGCTACTGCTTAGCAGCAGCGTTTTGGCGGTTAAACGATTGTTAACTGACATTTACCAGCGAGCGTGCGTTTGTCAGTAGGCAATTTGTTTAATCGCAGCTTAAAAATTCCATTTGCCATTTTGCGATGTCGTCTTATTTTTTTGTGATTTTGAAAAAAAAATATTCGAAAATTCTATGTCACAATTAATCGCGTACGAGTTAATTCTTAAGCGCATGGATAGTTCAAATGTTAATCAGACCAATGTTTATTGGTAATTTTTTTTTTTTTTTTTTTTTTTTGGTGTTACGATGTAACATTTAAATGTAATTGTAGATGCGGGCCAAATCGTCCAACAATCTAACCGCCTAAAGATAATACTCTCTACCAACCTACTTCTTTGAACCATGTACCGTTTTTATTTATCTTAGTACTTTAAAAGTAATAAAAAAAGTACTTTTTGCCAATAGTAAAAACCTTACTTTATTGGCATTCACTCCCTTTCTAAAATAAGCCAAACCATGAGAATCGATTAAGAAATGTCCAAGCTAAGGGCAATTTTATGAGGCCAAATCGATTTTTTTCATGTTTCAAAATGTTCAAAATATAACTTCTAACCCGTCTTGATTTTGATTTTTCTTTTATACCTTGCACCCAGGGTATATTCACTATGTCCTTCCTTTCGTAACGCGGAGGCGTGGTACCTTCTCTGGTTTCGTAGATGGTAGGGTGGTGGAAAGAGATTGTCCTTTCCCCACCAAACAGTTGTGAATCTATATGATGACCAATATGTTGAGATTGAAAGTTGGCCTGCCACGACTTTCTGTCACTCAGTTATTGGAAGCGTGTGGGAGACCCGTTCTGGCAATCCAGATCTCCCGCCCCCAAAACTACTGAAGTTTAAAAGGCGGAATCTTGCAACTAAACGAGGATTGAATGAAGATTAAACAAAAGCTTACCGACGGAAACACGAAACTTAAGAGGTTGTCGGCGTGGTCATTGTCCCATGTCTGGGCTCAAGCAGC
Source organism: Calliopum simillimum (assembly GCA_951812925.1). Classification (NCBI taxonomy): domain Eukaryota; kingdom Metazoa; phylum Arthropoda; class Insecta; order Diptera; family Lauxaniidae; genus Calliopum; species Calliopum simillimum. Next base: position 10,409,388 of record OX638369.1, read on the forward strand.
CTACTGCCTCCCAGCGGCAACCCCTGGAAATGGTGGTTGGCAGTGGCACTGTTGACTGCAGTGTTGCTGTCGACTCCCAGTCAAAGCAGGAAGGCGAAAAGGCGTGAGTTTTGGAGAGCTTGGGAGTTTGTTTCTCTTTAATATCCAATTGTCACGTTACGCATGTGGCAAAGTCAGCAAAAGGAATGCAACCCACGATTTCAAAAGTTTTCCAAAGAAATCCGCACTTAGTAACGCGTTTCCACGATCCGTTCATATTTGGCAAAGTGGTCAAAAGCAATCCGTTCATCCGTTCACACTTGGTAACGTATTCCCACAATCCATAATAAGTCAAGTCGTACATGGTTAAGTGGCTATAGCTACCTTGGACAAGACTTCTTGTCCCAAGAAAGTCAAGAGCTTTCTTGAAGAGAGAAATGCACCAAGAAACGCATTTCCACTATCCATGATAAATCAACTTGGGTGATTAGTCTCATGCGATACCTGGTTTTGCCATCTGAGCACAGAAATGATATCGATATAATATAAATTGAGTCTTGATGAAATAGACCGGTTCTTTCGACGGTGATACCAGATTTTATGGATATTGATACAAAATTAGCAGTAGAAGAAAATGTATAAAAAAAGTTTCCGAATGCCGAATAGTAGGCAAATTTTCGTGACACCTCTAATTTAAACTTTTGCTTGTTAGTTGAAACCCTTCCTACAAAAGATTTTTTTTTTCACAATTAATTCAATTATTGAAATTAAGACGCACTAGTCTAGAAAAGTTATTGTTCTTCGAATAGTCCCGCTTCTTTTCGATATTATTAATCAAATATCCATAGTATTCCAAAAACTCGTTATGCGAAGATTCCTTTTCACATGGTCAACATACTAAAAATAAATCAACGAGCTTGAAATACTGGAAAATGGATGGCCAAACGGCACATTTAAAGTTTTGCCAAAATACTCTTTGTCCCGTGAAACACGTGTCATTTGGTAACACTATGTACTTTGAAGTCAATGGTTAACTCTTTAAACTTAATGCACCGCAATCAAAACAATACTGAATTATTACAAAACGTAATTTTATACACATACTTAGTAGCTGGTTGTGATATTGGAACTTTCATGAAAAATCTTTAAATTTGTATAAAGCGAATTCAGTTGCACTTCAACTACGAACCCATTTGAGAAGTAATGCAAGACAATTTTCGCCATGATTTCATTGTTTGTTTTAGAGATGACACGAACCTTGTTGCCATAATTTTGTTATTATCTATATCTCGAAGGCTCCAGCATCTCGCTAGATGACAAAATAACATTTTTTATCACTTAGGGTAGAATCCTTGAAAACTCTTGAATTAATGGTGGCTTGTTAGATGTAAAACCATCTGCCAAGTATATTTTCACTAAGATGGTGAATGCATTGGTTTTATTTTTCAATGAGGAAAATCATAAGATGTCATAAAGAGAAAGTACTGCGGAAACATTCACTCCATTTGATATGCAAAGTGATTGTTTATTTTTTCCATATTTTTGAAAAGAACAGAGTATATCAAATTAGATCGGCAGTTATAGGGTTAGAGTCCTCGACTTTTTGATAACTGGCTTAACATGAGCAACCTTCAAACAAGATTAAAATATCACAAAAATATAGGATATCTAAAAGAGATTCGAAAAAGCTCAAGTCAGTGTTTAGAATGTTTTGTCTGTGGGCTTATATAATGCTATATGCATTTTGCCTACTCGAAGAAGCAAAAAGCTTAGAAGTTTAACAATCGATAAACACAAAGAAATTACTTAGTTTCCAAAAACAATTTTATTTATGTAACAGCGAATTGTTTGCCTTACTCAATTCTTTGATTGGATTATTATTTTGAAAAGATAATAAGTAGCTTACATATAGTAAGTGAACCCAACCTTAAAGGAAGTTACATACCATTTTCCTTTCTAAAGAGCCCCATTTCTTGCTATTAACGAATATTAGAAAATCGCTCAATCATGCAATTTTTTCATTAGCAACATTTTCTCTATTGAAAAAAAAAAAAAGAAATGGGGATAAAATTGCATTGAATGCAATTCAATTACGAGTATTTTATGCACATGAGTTGCAAAAATACGAAGGCAATCACAAAGACCAAGAATAACTGCCATATGCAACACTGACAATACAAATGGTAAGTACGTAGTTCATTCAACTATTGTCAATTTATGGCAACATATGTATAGAAATTGACCCAAATAGAAAAAGTACTTGTAATTATCGTCGTCAAGTAAACTTAAGAAATTGAAGTTGCATTCATGCACATTTATCAACAACGACAACAAGGGAACATTTACAAAGTCACATTACAAAAGTTAGTCATTGGTAAAGTAGCATAAAATGTTCTTTCTACGCAATTAAATGTACATAATTAAATAATTTATAATTTTTCATGAGAAACTTAACACATTTTGGTTTCCAACTCATCGTATTTATCTTTTCAAAAGTTAATTGGCAAATATTATTGGCAATATTTATTATTAGAGTATAATTAGAGTATAATTTCAGTGCATCCTGTGCAACTCCACAAACAGTATGTGGTTAATTTAGCATGTAGGGAAATAGCATCTACTAGAATAATGGAGAAAATTCTTCTACATGCTTTAAAGTTGAAGATATTTGCTTCAAATAAAATCTCAAGGTATGCACCTTCAAAAAATATTTTTTTCCATACAAATCTAAATACGCTAATCTTTGAATGACGTGTGAGTTGTTTTGCACACATGTTACGCAAGTTTGCCTTGTTCCCGGGTTCGACTCCCACCACAGGGATGTTTTTTTTTTACTTTTTTATTGTAGACCTTATCTTTTTATAGTATGCATTTTTTATTTTTTATTTTTTTTTTTTTTTGAATTGAATTGAATACAAAATGATTTTTGTAAGAAAGCAGACAATAAAAATATTTATGATAATTTTATATTGAACTAATTAAACAGTCATTTTTGCAATTTTTCAACAACAGACGAAAGCAAGTGTTAACATGGAAATTGATTACATATGTTTCGGCTACTTCCACATACATATTTATATATTTTTCATATATAAACATGTATATAGCCTCATCAGATCAGTTTTAGTTAAATCTTGCCAGAAACCGTACTCGAACCCGTGACTCCGGTTTTCTAATGAAAGAGAACGCGGTGCTTAAGCGATTGTGCTATAGGCCACGAGTAAACTCTCTGAGCAGGATCGCCATTATGCATAACTCATAAGGCTCACTAGCGCCGTCTGTTGTGAAAAATTGCCAAATTGTTAGTTGGTAACACACTCTGGTTTTGAGACATGCTACGCTAGCTACAATTAAAACCTACAAGGGCGGATTTGTTTTCCACATACAATGCAGGCTCTCGAAATTACGAGAATTTTAATGATAGATAGGCAGGTTCCCCTAGATAAATTATGAAGTTAGTTTATTGACTGTTTTTTATTGCTTGTATAGTACTAATGAAAGTACCAACGCGCTTTTTCTAAATTGAAGTATGATAATTTTATATTGAACTAATTAAACAGTCATTTTTGCAATTTTTCAACAACAGACGAAAGCAAGTGTTAACATGGAAATTGATTACATATGTTTCGGCTACTTCCACATACATATTTATATATTTTTCATATATAAACATGTATATAGCCTCATCAGATCAGTTTTAGTTAAATCTTGCCAGAAACCGTACTCGAACCCGTGACTCCGGTTTTCTAATGAAAGAGAACGCGGTGCTTAAGCGATTGTGCTATAGGCCACGAGTAAACTCTCTGAGCAGGATCGCCATTATGCATAACTCATAAGGCTCACTAGCGCCGTCTGTTGTGAAAAATTGCCAAATTGTTAGTTGGTAACACACTCTGGTTTTGAGACATGCTACGCTAGCTACAATTAAAACCTACAAGGGCGGATTTGTTTTCCACATACAATGCAGGCTCTCGAAATTACGAGAATTTTAATGATAGATAGGCAGGTTCCCCTAGATAAATTATGAAGTTAGTTTATTGACTGTTTTTTATTGCTTGTATAGTACTAATGAAAGTACCAACGCGCTTTTTCTAAATTGAAGTATGATAATTTTATATTGAACTAATTAAACAGTCATTTTTGCAATTTTTCAACAACAGACGAAAGCAAGTGTTAACATGGAAATTGATTACATATGTTTCGGCTACTTCCACATACATATTTATATATTTTTCATATATAAACATGTATATAGCCTCATCAGATCAGTTTTAGTTAAATCTTGCCAGAAACCGTACTCGAACCCGTGACTCCGGTTTTCTAATGAAAGAGAACGCGGTGCTTAAGCGATTGTGCTATAGGCCACGAGTAAACTCTCTGAGCAGGATCGCCATTATGCATAACTCATAAGGCTCACTAGCGCCGTCTGTTGTGAAAAATTGCCAAATTGTTAGTTGGTAACACACTCTGGTTTTGAGACATGCTACGCTAGCTACAATTAAAACCTACAAGGGCGGATTTGTTTTCCACATACAATGCAGGCTCTCGAAATTACGAGAATTTTAATGATAGATAGGCAGGTTCCCCTAGATAAATTATGAAGTTAGTTTATTGACTGTTTTTTATTGCTTGTATAGTACTAATGAAAGTACCAACGCGCTTTTTCTAAATTGAAGTATGATAATTTTATATTGAACTAATTAAACAGTCATTTTTGCAATTTTTCAACAACAGACGAAAGCAAGTGTTAACATGGAAATTGATTACATATGTTTCGGCTACTTCCACATACATATTTATATATTTTTTCATATATAAACATGTATATAGCCTCATCAGATCAGTTTAGTTAAATCTTGCCAGAAACCGTACTCGAACCCGTGACTCCGGTTTTCTAATGAAAGAGAACGCGGTGCTTAAGCGATTGTGCTATAGGCCACGAGTAAACTCTCTGAGCAGGATCGCCATTATGCATAACTCATAAGGCTCACTAGCGCCGTCTGTTGTGAAAAATTGCCAAATTGTTAGTTGGTAACACACTCTGGTTTTGAGACATGCTACGCTAGCTACAATTAAAACCTACAAGGGCGGATTTGTTTTCCACATACAATGCAGGCTCTCGAAATTACGAGAATTTTAATGATAGATAGGCAGGTTCCCCTAGATAAATTATGAAGTTAGTTTATTGACTGTTTTTTATTGCTTGTATAGTACTAATGAAAGTACCAACGCGCTTTTTCTAAATTGAAGTATGATAATTTTATATTGAACTAATTAAACAGTCATTTTTGCAATTTTTCAACAACAGACGAAAGCAAGTGTTAACATGGAAATTGATTACATATGTTTCGGCTACTTCCACATACATATTTATATATTTTTCATATATAAACATGTATATAGCCTCATCAGATCAGTTTTAGTTAAATCTTGCCAGAAACCGTACTCGAACCCGTGACTCCGGTTTTCTAATGAAAGAGAACG